>JAXIVB010000004.1:155959755-155969755 GCA_036785055.1 Emydoidea blandingii
GTTAGGGTTAGGGTTAGGGTTAGGGTTAGGGTTAGGGTTAGGGTTAGGGTTAGGGTTAGGGTTAGGGTTAGGGTTAGGGTTAGGGTTAGGGTTAGGGTTAGGGTTAGGGTTAGGGTTAGGGTTAGGGTTAGGGTTAGGGTTAGGGTTAGGGTTAGGGTTAGGGTTAGGGTTAGGGTTAGGGTTAGGGTTAGGGTTAGGGTTAGGGTTAGGGTTAGGGTTAGGGTTAGGGTTAGGGTTAGGGTTAGGGTTAGGGTTAGGGTTAGGGTTAGGGTTAGGGTTAGGGTTAGGGTTAGGGTTAGGGTTAGGGTTAGGGTTAGGGTTAGGGTTAGGGTTAGGGTTAGGGTTAGGGTTAGGGTTAGGGTTAGGGTTAGGGTTAGGGTTAGGGTTAGGGTTAGGGTTAGGGTTAGGGTTAGGGTTAGGGTTAGGGTTAGGGTTAGGGTTAGGGTTAGGGTTAGGGTTAGGGTTAGGGTTAGGGTTAGGGTTAGGGTTAGGGTTAGGGTTAGGGTTAGGGTTAGGGTTAGGGTTAGGGTTAGGGTTAGGGTTAGGGTTAGGGTTAGGGTTAGGGTTAGGGTTAGGGTTAGGGTTAGGGTTAGGGTTAGGGTTAGGGTTAGGGTTAGGGTTAGGGTTAGGGTTAGGGTTAGGGTTAGGGTTAGGGTTAGGGTTAGGGTTAGGGTTAGGGTTAGGGTTAGGGTTAGGGTTAGGGTTAGGGTTAGGGTTAGGGTTAGGGTTAGGGTTAGGGTTAGGGTTAGGGTTAGGGTTAGGGTTAGGGTTAGGGTTAGGGTTAGGGTTAGGGTTAGGGTTAGGGTTAGGGTTAGGGTTAGGGTTAGGGTTAGGGTTAGGGTTAGGGTTAGGGTTAGGGTTAGGGTTAGGGTTAGGGTTAGGGTTAGGGTTAGGGTTAGGGTTAGGGTTAGGGTTAGGGTTAGGGTTAGGGTTAGGGTTAGGGTTAGGGTTAGGGTTAGGGTTAGGGTTAGGGTTAGGGTTAGGGTTAGGGTTAGGGTTAGGGTTAGGGTTAGGGTTAGGGTTAGGGTTAGGGTTAGGGTTAGGGTTAGGGTTAGGGTTAGGGTTAGGGTTAGGGTTAGGGTTAGGGTTAGGGTTAGGGTTAGGGTTAGGGTTAGGGTTAGGGTTAGGGTTAGGGTTAGGGTTAGGGTTAGGGTTAGGGTTAGGGTTAGGGTTAGGGTTAGGGTTAGGGTTAGGGTTAGGGTTAGGGTTAGGGTTAGGGTTAGGGTTAGGGTTAGGGTTAGGGTTAGGGTTAGGGTTAGGGTTAGGGTTAGGGTTAGGGTTAGGGTTAGGGTTAGGGTTAGGGTTAGGGTTAGGGTTAGGGTTAGGGTTAGGGTTAGGGTTAGGGTTAGGGTTAGGGTTAGGGTTAGGGTTAGGGTTAGGGTTAGGGTTAGGGTTAGGGTTAGGGTTAGGGTTAGGGTTAGGGTTAGGGTTAGGGTTAGGGTTAGGGTTAGGGTTAGGGTTAGGGTTAGGGTTAGGGTTAGGGTTAGGGTTAGGGTTAGGGTTAGGGTTAGGGTTAGGGTTAGGGTTAGGGTTAGGGTTAGGGTTAGGGTTAGGGTTAGGGTTAGGGTTAGGGTTAGGGTTAGGGTTAGGGTTAGGGTTAGGGTTAGGGTTAGGGTTAGGGTTAGGGTTAGGGTTAGGGTTAGGGTTAGGGTTAGGGTTAGGGTTAGGGTTAGGGTTAGGGTTAGGGTTAGGGTTAGGGTTAGGGTTAGGGTTAGGGTTAGGGTTAGGGTTAGGGTTAGGGTTAGGGTTAGGGTTAGGGTTAGGGTTAGGGTTAGGGTTAGGGTTAGGGTTAGGGTTAGGGTTAGGGTTAGGGTTAGGGTTAGGGTTAGGGTTAGGGTTAGGGTTAGGGTTAGGGTTAGGGTTAGGGTTAGGGTTAGGGTTAGGGTTAGGGTTAGGGTTAGGGTTAGGGTTAGGGTTAGGGTTAGGGTTAGGGTTAGGGTTAGGGTTAGGGTTAGGGTTAGGGTTAGGGTTAGGGTTAGGGTTAGGGTTAGGGTTAGGGTTAGGGTTAGGGTTAGGGTTAGGGTTAGGGTTAGGGTTAGGGTTAGGGTTAGGGTTAGGGTTAGGGTTAGGGTTAGGGTTAGGGTTAGGGTTAGGGTTAGGGTTAGGGTTAGGGTTAGGGTTAGGGTTAGGGTTAGGGTTAGGGTTAGGGTTAGGGTTAGGGTTAGGGTTAGGGTTAGGGTTAGGGTTAGGGTTAGGGTTAGGGTTAGGGTTAGGGTTAGGGTTAGGGTTAGGGTTAGGGTTAGGGTTAGGGTTAGGGTTAGGGTTAGGGTTAGGGTTAGGGTTAGGGTTAGGGTTAGGGTTAGGGTTAGGGTTAGGGTTAGGGTTAGGGTTAGGGTTAGGGTTAGGGTTAGGGTTAGGGTTAGGGTTAGGGTTAGGGTTAGGGTTAGGGTTAGGGTTAGGGTTAGGGTTAGGGTTAGGGTTAGGGTTAGGGTTAGGGTTAGGGTTAGGGTTAGGGTTAGGGTTAGGGTTAGGGTTAGGGTTAGGGTTAGGGTTAGGGTTAGGGTTAGGGTTAGGGTTAGGGTTAGGGTTAGGGTTAGGGTTAGGGTTAGGGTTAGGGTTAGGGTTAGGGTTAGGGTTAGGGTTAGGGTTAGGGTTAGGGTTAGGGTTAGGGTTAGGGTTAGGGTTAGGGTTAGGGTTAGGGTTAGGGTTAGGGTTAGGGTTAGGGTTAGGGTTAGGGTTAGGGTTAGGGTTAGGGTTAGGGTTAGGGTTAGGGTTAGGGTTAGGGTTAGGGTTAGGGTTAGGGTTAGGGTTAGGGTTAGGGTTAGGGTTAGGGTTAGGGTTAGGGTTAGGGTTAGGGTTAGGGTTAGGGTTAGGGTTAGGGTTAGGGTTAGGGTTAGGGTTAGGGTTAGGGTTAGGGTTAGGGTTAGGGTTAGGGTTAGGGTTAGGGTTAGGGTTAGGGTTAGGGTTAGGGTTAGGGTTAGGGTTAGGGTTAGGGTTAGGGTTAGGGTTAGGGTTAGGGTTAGGGTTAGGGTTAGGGTTAGGGTTAGGGTTAGGGTTAGGGTTAGGGTTAGGGTTAGGGTTAGGGTTAGGGTTAGGGTTAGGGTTAGGGTTAGGGTTAGGGTTAGGGTTAGGGTTAGGGTTAGGGTTAGGGTTAGGGTTAGGGTTAGGGTTAGGGTTAGGGTTAGGGTTAGGGTTAGGGTTAGGGTTAGGGTTAGGGTTAGGGTTAGGGTTAGGGTTAGGGTTAGGGTTAGGGTTAGGGTTAGGGTTAGGGTTAGGGTTAGGGTTAGGGTTAGGGTTAGGGTTAGGGTTAGGGTTAGGGTTAGGGTTAGGGTTAGGGTTAGGGTTAGGGTTAGGGTTAGGGTTAGGGTTAGGGTTAGGGTTAGGGTTAGGGTTAGGGTTAGGGTTAGGGTTAGGGTTAGGGTTAGGGTTAGGGTTAGGGTTAGGGTTAGGGTTAGGGTTAGGGTTAGGGTTAGGGTTAGGGTTAGGGTTAGGGTTAGGGTTAGGGTTAGGGTTAGGGTTAGGGTTAGGGTTAGGGTTAGGGTTAGGGTTAGGGTTAGGGTTAGGGTTAGGGTTAGGGTTAGGGTTAGGGTTAGGGTTAGGGTTAGGGTTAGGGTTAGGGTTAGGGTTAGGGTTAGGGTTAGGGTTAGGGTTAGGGTTAGGGTTAGGGTTAGGGTTAGGGTTAGGGTTAGGGTTAGGGTTAGGGTTAGGGTTAGGGTTAGGGTTAGGGTTAGGGTTAGGGTTAGGGTTAGGGTTAGGGTTAGGGTTAGGGTTAGGGTTAGGGTTAGGGTTAGGGTTAGGGTTAGGGTTAGGGTTAGGGTTAGGGTTAGGGTTAGGGTTAGGGTTAGGGTTAGGGTTAGGGTTAGGGTTAGGGTTAGGGTTAGGGTTAGGGTTAGGGTTAGGGTTAGGGTTAGGGTTAGGGTTAGGGTTAGGGTTAGGGTTAGGGTTAGGGTTAGGGTTAGGGTTAGGGTTAGGGTTAGGGTTAGGGTTAGGGTTAGGGTTAGGGTTAGGGTTAGGGTTAGGGTTAGGGTTAGGGTTAGGGTTAGGGTTAGGGTTAGGGTTAGGGTTAGGGTTAGGGTTAGGGTTAGGGTTAGGGTTAGGGTTAGGGTTAGGGTTAGGGTTAGGGTTAGGGTTAGGGTTAGGGTTAGGGTTAGGGTTAGGGTTAGGGTTAGGGTTAGGGTTAGGGTTAGGGTTAGGGTTAGGGTTAGGGTTAGGGTTAGGGTTAGGGTTAGGGTTAGGGTTAGGGTTAGGGTTAGGGTTAGGGTTAGGGTTAGGGTTAGGGTTAGGGTTAGGGTTAGGGTTAGGGTTAGGGTTAGGGTTAGGGTTAGGGTTAGGGTTAGGGTTAGGGTTAGGGTTAGGGTTAGGGTTAGGGTTAGGGTTAGGGTTAGGGTTAGGGTTAGGGTTAGGGTTAGGGTTAGGGTTAGGGTTAGGGTTAGGGTTAGGGTTAGGGTTAGGGTTAGGGTTAGGGTTAGGGTTAGGGTTAGGGTTAGGGTTAGGGTTAGGGTTAGGGTTAGGGTTAGGGTTAGGGTTAGGGTTAGGGTTAGGGTTAGGGTTAGGGTTAGGGTTAGGGTTAGGGTTAGGGTTAGGGTTAGGGTTAGGGTTAGGGTTAGGGTTAGGGTTAGGGTTAGGGTTAGGGTTAGGGTTAGGGTTAGGGTTAGGGTTAGGGTTAGGGTTAGGGTTAGGGTTAGGGTTAGGGTTAGGGTTAGGGTTAGGGTTAGGGTTAGGGTTAGGGTTAGGGTTAGGGTTAGGGTTAGGGTTAGGGTTAGGGTTAGGGTTAGGGTTAGGGTTAGGGTTAGGGTTAGGGTTAGGGTTAGGGTTAGGGTTAGGGTTAGGGTTAGGGTTAGGGTTAGGGTTAGGGTTAGGGTTAGGGTTAGGGTTAGGGTTAGGGTTAGGGTTAGGGTTAGGGTTAGGGTTAGGGTTAGGGTTAGGGTTAGGGTTAGGGTTAGGGTTAGGGTTAGGGTTAGGGTTAGGGTTAGGGTTAGGGTTAGGGTTAGGGTTAGGGTTAGGGTTAGGGTTAGGGTTAGGGTTAGGGTTAGGGTTAGGGTTAGGGTTAGGGTTAGGGTTAGGGTTAGGGTTAGGGTTAGGGTTAGGGTTAGGGTTAGGGTTAGGGTTAGGGTTAGGGTTAGGGTTAGGGTTAGGGTTAGGGTTAGGGTTAGGGTTAGGGTTAGGGTTAGGGTTAGGGTTAGGGTTAGGGTTAGGGTTAGGGTTAGGGTTAGGGTTAGGGTTAGGGTTAGGGTTAGGGTTAGGGTTAGGGTTAGGGTTAGGGTTAGGGTTAGGGTTAGGGTTAGGGTTAGGGTTAGGGTTAGGGTTAGGGTTAGGGTTAGGGTTAGGGTTAGGGTTAGGGTTAGGGTTAGGGTTAGGGTTAGGGTTAGGGTTAGGGTTAGGGTTAGGGTTAGGGTTAGGGTTAGGGTTAGGGTTAGGGTTAGGGTTAGGGTTAGGGTTAGGGTTAGGGTTAGGGTTAGGGTTAGGGTTAGGGTTAGGGTTAGGGTTAGGGTTAGGGTTAGGGTTAGGGTTAGGGTTAGGGTTAGGGTTAGGGTTAGGGTTAGGGTTAGGGTTAGGGTTAGGGTTAGGGTTAGGGTTAGGGTTAGGGTTAGGGTTAGGGTTAGGGTTAGGGTTAGGGTTAGGGTTAGGGTTAGGGTTAGGGTTAGGGTTAGGGTTAGGGTTAGGGTTAGGGTTAGGGTTAGGGTTAGGGTTAGGGTTAGGGTTAGGGTTAGGGTTAGGGTTAGGGTTAGGGTTAGGGTTAGGGTTAGGGTTAGGGTTAGGGTTAGGGTTAGGGTTAGGGTTAGGGTTAGGGTTAGGGTTAGGGTTAGGGTTAGGGTTAGGGTTAGGGTTAGGGTTAGGGTTAGGGTTAGGGTTAGGGTTAGGGTTAGGGTTAGGGTTAGGGTTAGGGTTAGGGTTAGGGTTAGGGTTAGGGTTAGGGTTAGGGTTAGGGTTAGGGTTAGGGTTAGGGTTAGGGTTAGGGTTAGGGTTAGGGTTAGGGTTAGGGTTAGGGTTAGGGTTAGGGTTAGGGTTAGGGTTAGGGTTAGGGTTAGGGTTAGGGTTAGGGTTAGGGTTAGGGTTAGGGTTAGGGTTAGGGTTAGGGTTAGGGTTAGGGTTAGGGTTAGGGTTAGGGTTAGGGTTAGGGTTAGGGTTAGGGTTAGGGTTAGGGTTAGGGTTAGGGTTAGGGTTAGGGTTAGGGTTAGGGTTAGGGTTAGGGTTAGGGTTAGGGTTAGGGTTAGGGTTAGGGTTAGGGTTAGGGTTAGGGTTAGGGTTAGGGTTAGGGTTAGGGTTAGGGTTAGGGTTAGGGTTAGGGTTAGGGTTAGGGTTAGGGTTAGGGTTAGGGTTAGGGTTAGGGTTAGGGTTAGGGTTAGGGTTAGGGTTAGGGTTAGGGTTAGGGTTAGGGTTAGGGTTAGGGTTAGGGTTAGGGTTAGGGTTAGGGTTAGGGTTAGGGTTAGGGTTAGGGTTAGGGTTAGGGTTAGGGTTAGGGTTAGGGTTAGGGTTAGGGTTAGGGTTAGGGTTAGGGTTAGGGTTAGGGTTAGGGTTAGGGTTAGGGTTAGGGTTAGGGTTAGGGTTAGGGTTAGGGTTAGGGTTAGGGTTAGGGTTAGGGTTAGGGTTAGGGTTAGGGTTAGGGTTAGGGTTAGGGTTAGGGTTAGGGTTAGGGTTAGGGTTAGGGTTAGGGTTAGGGTTAGGGTTAGGGTTAGGGTTAGGGTTAGGGTTAGGGTTAGGGTTAGGGTTAGGGTTAGGGTTAGGGTTAGGGTTAGGGTTAGGGTTAGGGTTAGGGTTAGGGTTAGGGTTAGGGTTAGGGTTAGGGTTAGGGTTAGGGTTAGGGTTAGGGTTAGGGTTAGGGTTAGGGTTAGGGTTAGGGTTAGGGTTAGGGTTAGGGTTAGGGTTAGGGTTAGGGTTAGGGTTAGGGTTAGGGTTAGGGTTAGGGTTAGGGTTAGGGTTAGGGTTAGGGTTAGGGTTAGGGTTAGGGTTAGGGTTAGGGTTAGGGTTAGGGTTAGGGTTAGGGTTAGGGTTAGGGTTAGGGTTAGGGTTAGGGTTAGGGTTAGGGTTAGGGTTAGGGTTAGGGTTAGGGTTAGGGTTAGGGTTAGGGTTAGGGTTAGGGTTAGGGTTAGGGTTAGGGTTAGGGTTAGGGTTAGGGTTAGGGTTAGGGTTAGGGTTAGGGTTAGGGTTAGGGTTAGGGTTAGGGTTAGGGTTAGGGTTAGGGTTAGGGTTAGGGTTAGGGTTAGGGTTAGGGTTAGGGTTAGGGTTAGGGTTAGGGTTAGGGTTAGGGTTAGGGTTAGGGTTAGGGTTAGGGTTAGGGTTAGGGTTAGGGTTAGGGTTAGGGTTAGGGTTAGGGTTAGGGTTAGGGTTAGGGTTAGGGTTAGGGTTAGGGTTAGGGTTAGGGTTAGGGTTAGGGTTAGGGTTAGGGTTAGGGTTAGGGTTAGGGTTAGGGTTAGGGTTAGGGTTAGGGTTAGGGTTAGGGTTAGGGTTAGGGTTAGGGTTAGGGTTAGGGTTAGGGTTAGGGTTAGGGTTAGGGTTAGGGTTAGGGTTAGGGTTAGGGTTAGGGTTAGGGTTAGGGTTAGGGTTAGGGTTAGGGTTAGGGTTAGGGTTAGGGTTAGGGTTAGGGTTAGGGTTAGGGTTAGGGTTAGGGTTAGGGTTAGGGTTAGGGTTAGGGTTAGGGTTAGGGTTAGGGTTAGGGTTAGGGTTAGGGTTAGGGTTAGGGTTAGGGTTAGGGTTAGGGTTAGGGTTAGGGTTAGGGTTAGGGTTAGGGTTAGGGTTAGGGTTAGGGTTAGGGTTAGGGTTAGGGTTAGGGTTAGGGTTAGGGTTAGGGTTAGGGTTAGGGTTAGGGTTAGGGTTAGGGTTAGGGTTAGGGTTAGGGTTAGGGTTAGGGTTAGGGTTAGGGTTAGGGTTAGGGTTAGGGTTAGGGTTAGGGTTAGGGTTAGGGTTAGGGTTAGGGTTAGGGTTAGGGTTAGGGTTAGGGTTAGGGTTAGGGTTAGGGTTAGGGTTAGGGTTAGGGTTAGGGTTAGGGTTAGGGTTAGGGTTAGGGTTAGGGTTAGGGTTAGGGTTAGGGTTAGGGTTAGGGTTAGGGTTAGGGTTAGGGTTAGGGTTAGGGTTAGGGTTAGGGTTAGGGTTAGGGTTAGGGTTAGGGTTAGGGTTAGGGTTAGGGTTAGGGTTAGGGTTAGGGTTAGGGTTAGGGTTAGGGTTAGGGTTAGGGTTAGGGTTAGGGTTAGGGTTAGGGTTAGGGTTAGGGTTAGGGTTAGGGTTAGGGTTAGGGTTAGGGTTAGGGTTAGGGTTAGGGTTAGGGTTAGGGTTAGGGTTAGGGTTAGGGTTAGGGTTAGGGTTAGGGTTAGGGTTAGGGTTAGGGTTAGGGTTAGGGTTAGGGTTAGGGTTAGGGTTAGGGTTAGGGTTAGGGTTAGGGTTAGGGTTAGGGTTAGGGTTAGGGTTAGGGTTAGGGTTAGGGTTAGGGTTAGGGTTAGGGTTAGGGTTAGGGTTAGGGTTAGGGTTAGGGTTAGGGTTAGGGTTAGGGTTAGGGTTAGGGTTAGGGTTAGGGTTAGGGTTAGGGTTAGGGTTAGGGTTAGGGTTAGGGTTAGGGTTAGGGTTAGGGTTAGGGTTAGGGTTAGGGTTAGGGTTAGGGTTAGGGTTAGGGTTAGGGTTAGGGTTAGGGTTAGGGTTAGGGTTAGGGTTAGGGTTAGGGTTAGGGTTAGGGTTAGGGTTAGGGTTAGGGTTAGGGTTAGGGTTAGGGTTAGGGTTAGGGTTAGGGTTAGGGTTAGGGTTAGGGTTAGGGTTAGGGTTAGGGTTAGGGTTAGGGTTAGGGTTAGGGTTAGGGTTAGGGTTAGGGTTAGGGTTAGGGTTAGGGTTAGGGTTAGGGTTAGGGTTAGGGTTAGGGTTAGGGTTAGGGTTAGGGTTAGGGTTAGGGTTAGGGTTAGGGTTAGGGTTAGGGTTAGGGTTAGGGTTAGGGTTAGGGTTAGGGTTAGGGTTAGGGTTAGGGTTAGGGTTAGGGTTAGGGTTAGGGTTAGGGTTAGGGTTAGGGTTAGGGTTAGGGTTAGGGTTAGGGTTAGGGTTAGGGTTAGGGTTAGGGTTAGGGTTAGGGTTAGGGTTAGGGTTAGGGTTAGGGTTAGGGTTAGGGTTAGGGTTAGGGTTAGGGTTAGGGTTAGGGTTAGGGTTAGGGTTAGGGTTAGGGTTAGGGTTAGGGTTAGGGTTAGGGTTAGGGTTAGGGTTAGGGTTAGGGTTAGGGTTAGGGTTAGGGTTAGGGTTAGGGTTAGGGTTAGGGTTAGGGTTAGGGTTAGGGTTAGGGTTAGGGTTAGGGTTAGGGTTAGGGTTAGGGTTAGGGTTAGGGTTAGGGTTAGGGTTAGGGTTAGGGTTAGGGTTAGGGTTAGGGTTAGGGTTAGGGTTAGGGTTAGGGTTAGGGTTAGGGTTAGGGTTAGGGTTAGGGTTAGGGTTAGGGTTAGGGTTAGGGTTAGGGTTAGGGTTAGGGTTAGGGTTAGGGTTAGGGTTAGGGTTAGGGTTAGGGTTAGGGTTAGGGTTAGGGTTAGGGTTAGGGTTAGGGTTAGGGTTAGGGTTAGGGTTAGGGTTAGGGTTAGGGTTAGGGTTAGGGTTAGGGTTAGGGTTAGGGTTAGGGTTAGGGTTAGGGTTAGGGTTAGGGTTAGGGTTAGGGTTAGGGTTAGGGTTAGGGTTAGGGTTAGGGTTAGGGTTAGGGTTAGGGTTAGGGTTAGGGTTAGGGTTAGGGTTAGGGTTAGGGTTAGGGTTAGGGTTAGGGTTAGGGTTAGGGTTAGGGTTAGGGTTAGGGTTAGGGTTAGGGTTAGGGTTAGGGTTAGGGTTAGGGTTAGGGTTAGGGTTAGGGTTAGGGTTAGGGTTAGGGTTAGGGTTAGGGTTAGGGTTAGGGTTAGGGTTAGGGTTAGGGTTAGGGTTAGGGTTAGGGTTAGGGTTAGGGTTAGGGTTAGGGTTAGGGTTAGGGTTAGGGTTAGGGTTAGGGTTAGGGTTAGGGTTAGGGTTAGGGTTAGGGTTAGGGTTAGGGTTAGGGTTAGGGTTAGGGTTAGGGTTAGGGTTAGGGTTAGGGTTAGGGTTAGGGTTAGGGTTAGGGTTAGGGTTAGGGTTAGGGTTA